>JAQPPZ010014471.1:0-12205 GCA_028583015.1 Wollemia nobilis
GTTTTGTTGTTACAAAAAAAATAAAGATAAAAAATGGTAAAGCTCTCTTTGAGTTTGAAAATTCTTTGTTTTTTGGACAATTCCATAAATTTACAATTACAATAAATGAAATTCTTGTGTCATAGCATCAAAACCCTCTACATCAAAGAAATCAACCTTCAATAGTAGTCTTTTAATTGCAAATTCTAGATTCCACCAACCTCTTGGTAAGCACCAACTACCACTCATTTCAAAGGATTTTATGGATGACCATGCTTTTGACCCCTTAGATTGTCACTTTAGCATCACATCCTACTCTCGTCAATAGATACTCTACCAATAATGATCTGATGACAAGGTCTCAAGCTCACATTGCCTCAAGTAAGTCTATCACTAGGTCTCACAGTGCTAATTATTCCCCCTATAGATTTGCTAAAAAAACAAGAGAAAAAATATCTATGCAAAAACAACAATCTAATCATAGTAGAGAATGGAGTGTTCAAAATTTTTCTATCTAGCTTGATAATCATAGAATTTAGCATTTGGTTTTGGTGTGTCTTGCTGGTCTTCGATGACTCCTTAAAATTTTTGAATGTTCACAAGGCCAATATAGACTTAAAAGAGTGCTTCCAATACACTTGGAAATTCGATGACTCCTACACAATCATGGAAATAGGTAATCATAACTTCTCTACCTTAATGCATGAGCCAATCGTCATGAAGAATAGATCACACAACTTCTTTTCTTATGCTCTGATACCATATTGGAGAAAAAACCCATTTTCTATTTACTCATGAAGATGTTAAATACATAATAACTAACTAAGATTAGTCAGTAACTACCAGATACAAAAGCTATAAAAATAAATTCTATGTCTAACTTAGGTAGAAAATATTCTCTATTATCTACTAGCTTAAGCTTTAACTAAAACTAAACAATATATAGAATCTAGCCCAAAAACTAATGTATGCTTCTAGATGTATAACTATAGATTTTCTAAATAATGTAATAATTTACATTAACAATTTAGAGCAATCAAAATTTCCTTCTCCCAAAGAATTTCCTTGGAAATTTTTTTGGTCATTAGAGGTTCTCATAAGGCCTCAAAATTCTTTTGGTTAGTAGTTCAAAGTAAAATTCTTATAGGCGAGTCAAAAAATAATAGGATATTATGGAAATTTTAGATGTACCTTGTGTGAGAAGTATTTAGAAATATAAGATCATTTACTTCTTCATTATATATTTGCTCACACCCTTTGGGGTTACTTTTAAAAAATATAAAATTATACTGGGCAGCTCCATCAAACATTGAAAGAGTTGATGAAATTTTGGAGTGATTATTTCAAAGCTAAAGCATTATATATTCTATGGAGGAATAGACCTATCATTATTTGTGAAAGCACGAGATTTTGGGCAAAGGAAACACTAATTGCGATGCATTCAAAATCAAATACGCTTAAGTCCTAGAAATGTAGAATGCATGAAATGAAAGAGACGCATTGAAATGAGATACAAGAAAATGGAGAAAACACAACCCTTTCATTAAATTCTCTTGATATTTGTTACAAATACGTCTCCTCCATTTTTAGGGGCTAGGAGCGTTAAAAGAATTTGATTACAATCGAGACTTAAGGTTCCTCTTTTCGCGTGCCCACACTTGAAATGCGCGGGCCAAGATGATGCCGCCGCTGATGTTGAAGAGTCCTTAACCTCTGCTGCTCCTCCTACGAACAAAGAAACAACAAAGATGTCAGTAGCACCTGTTGTAAATAGTAAGTGTTCGTCTTCTAAAATCGCCAAAAGATGCATGTAAATAATTAGCCAAATCGATAGACAAAATGACTCTAAATGACCTGAAAACCTGACAGAGGACAGAAGATATTACCAGAAGGCCATTTCCACTGAGACAGTCGGCCAATCTGCCTTCACCTAGAATTCGTCCCTGGGCAGGATGAATTCTGACTGCAATTCGTCCCTGGGTGGGACGAATTCTACTGTGTTGGAAAAGCCGAACTGACACCGCTCCAATGTCGAATCCCGAGACCTCCAAAACACCTACAAACAGAGGGGTTATGTAATTGGGGCCATTTTGGGATGACCCAGATGGTCGGATTCTCCCAATTTGGCCTCTATCCTCGGGAATTCGATGTCGCCACCTGCAAGTTAGTAGGACAACAAAGCGACAAAAGGCATGATAAAATCTGATCAAAATGTTATGAAATTGAAGCTATGAGTTAACCAAACAGAATAACATGAGATGCCACCTGAAACAATAATCTAGAATTCTTTTAAAACAAAACTTGGAAAATGTGGGGTGCCCAAGTGGGCCTCCCACCGTTGGCACTTGATTTCGGAGCCAATCCACTAGGGATGGGTCCAAAACCTCTTAGGATTGGGATGTCTGCAAATTGGTGGTGTGAGGTGGTCAAATGTTGGGTTTGGGTTGGATCCACGCTTCCAAAAGCCACCCAATAACCTCCATTGTGAAAGAGATTAGTGGATGTGAGAAGGTGAATCAAAAGGATGCAAGTGGGTAATCAATCGGACAACACTTCGTTGCTTGAAATCGCCTCCAATCTATTTTTTTGTTTGGGTGAGAAAAGTCCTACCTTTTATAAACCCATGGGGTCTCTTTTGAGAGGGAAGCATAAGTGACATGTTTTGGTCATAGGTGCCATGTGGCAGTTATGTCTTCCCATGAGGGAGGGGAGTCCTCCATGACTTGGGATTTCATAACTGCCCTTGTGACAGTCCTCTAACGGCCTATTTGCCCACCCACACACGCGTGCGAGACAGGAGTCATCAACTGACTGTATTTGGCTACCACTTGGCACCATTCTTCTTTTTGCCCGTTAAACCTAGAATTTGTCCTACCCAGGGACGAATTCAGAATTCGTCCCTTGGTGAGACGAATTCCAATTTGAATTCGTCCTAGGGTGGGACGAATTTGGAGTAGGTTGTCCGAAGGTGCCAAATTGCCTTTTGACCTTCCAAAATTGTTGTAAAAGTGGTTAGGACCACTGTTTAACCTTTGAGGGCTGCCCTGGGGGCTATGTGTGTCAAAGCGATCAGTGTTTGTAGTCACATAATCGGATTGGTGCTGTTTTGGTGTCTACAGATGCCCCTTTTTGGGATGCGCTGTGCATGGTGCAGCGTCGAGCAAAAATAGATAACCAAAGCACTAATTATTAGGGTTTCTTGGTAACCTAACCAAATTTTGATGCCCCAAGCATGGAAAGGGCATGCATTCTTGAATCCTTGCTTCTGACGAGCTAAGGAGTTTGATTTCAAGTATTAACCTATTTTGGTGAGGTGTGACTTGAGCTTGGACATAGATCAGTCATGATTAGGCAAAGGGCGCAACCTTTTATCCACGGGGGAACCTTGTGTTCATGATTCACGAAATGCCAAGTGTTTGATCAATTTGATTGTTGCTTGTTTACTGCCCCAAGCAGGAGCGTAATTGTCTTTGTCAATGATTCTTTGAATGCATGTCGTTTTCCTTAATTGGGTGTGTGATTGTTGATTGGTGACTAAGTGTGACTACCCCCTCAAGCGACGAATCGATGAGGGAATGACCTTCGTGAGAAAAGTGACGAGTCACTTGACCCAATATGACTTGTGCAAGGGTGCCTTTAGATGGTTTATCGTTAAGCATGTGCAATTTTTCCAACATTTGACCTATTTTTGGTGGGTGTTGACCCTTTTTGTGATGCCATAATGGGGTGAAAGTGTCGAAAGTCCGTCTTCCCATGGAGCGGTCCGGCTAAGGTTGCCTTCTTAGGGAGTAGGAGAGTGACAATTTGAGCCCCGACATCGATTTTCTATGCCAAGAGATTAAGTGCAAGATCACTTGTGTCTGGCAATGTTTATTGCTTTTTGTTTTTGTGTTGCATTTATTTTTTTGTTGTTTTGTTGTTTTGATTTTCTTTGATCTTATGCATGATGGTTGATGAATATGGATGTATGCATGTATGCATGTTGATTTATTTTGATGGATGCATATGCTATGATGAATGCAAATGTTTTTGATTTATATGTGATATGCAGATATGAAATGGATGAATGGGATTTGTGATGTTTGGCTATGGCACCATAGACTGTTTAGAACTCTGTTATTTTGTTTTTAGGTGATTGTTGTGATGCATGACTTTGTATGTATACATGTGGTTTTTCTTTTTTGTATTTTCTAATGGTATTGTAAGGATGAAAAGTAGCGCAGTTGGTTTAGAAATGTAGCTAAGGTTTTCTGAGACTCAGACAGTTTTAACTCACTAGCCATGATTGTACTTTATCTTACAAGACTTTTGAACAAGGTATGAATCGGACTTGTTTTTGACCAAGCTATTTCACATCCCTGTGTGTGCAATTGAGTTCATTTATGTGGTATTTGTCAGGATACCGCCGATGTCGGATGGGCTTTCAACCGAACTCGTATCGAGGATCACCTAATTAGCTCCACTAACTCCTTTGTTGTATTTAGTTAGATTAATCTGCGGTGTTATCCAGGATGCCGTAAGCTAGCTCATCCACATGCAAACATTGATCTGTATGCAAGGTAATGTGACAGATATATCGTCATGCGAGAAGTTTACCGCCAGCTACCGATAGGCTATCAACCAAACTGGTACTGTGGCTTGCCTCATGACCTATTAGAATGCTGAGAGTTCCAGGGATTCAAGTTCAATTCCCTTATTTTCTTCAATTGTATGGGATACTTGCTCGTTTGTAGTGATAAGATCACTGTTTATTTTGATTTGTTTTTCTTTTGAGCAAGGGATTGGGGACATGGAGTGATGAAAATCACTATCGTTTGTGCCCTTTTGATTTGTGCACTGTAAGATGTCAAGTATTTGATTTTTGACATTTTGCAAATTTTTGATGTTTTGCAATTATTGAGAACTAGGGATTCTTAAGGAATTGGGTAGGGAGGATGCTTGTCCTTTTGCCAACTCTCAGCATTCTTGGGGTCATTCGCACAGGGGGATGAGCAAGATAACCGTTTCGCTTTTGGTGACCTGGATTACTGGTGTAGGTTTCATCTTTCGTTCACACAACTTAGGAATTGTTTTATGTTTTTTAGTTTGTGTTGGGATGTTACGTAACAAGGTGTATTTCAAGTGTAACTCTACCTTCGTAAAATCTATCTGACTCGATACATTACATGGCTAAAGAGGAAAATGATTACTGAATTACGAAAACTTTTAATACATTAAAAGACCACTGACTCTAGTGTGGTAAAAAGCAATGCATGGTGTTTTTGTTGTTTTTGTAAAATGGAACAGTGTGGAACAAGATGGACTAGCAAAGCAATTATAGCCTATGGTGCCTTTGACATGTACGACCACAAATATGCAATGTATGGATGCAATGCTTAATGCAGCTACATATTTTTGTATTTTTGATGGATTGATTTTTGTGAATATGAATATGAGGTGTGAGAAGAGCTCTCTATTGATGAGTTTGAGTATGCCTAGATTTTAGATGCAAATTTTTGTTGTTTTTGATTATTTTTGATTTTTGACCAAGTGATTGTGGACATCCTTGGAGCATTTTGGTGACCAAGTGATTGCGATAATCCTTGGGGCGTTTTAGGTTTTGACCAAGTGATTGCGATAATCCTTGGGGCTTTTGGGGTGACCAAGTGATTGCGATAATCCTTGGAGCTTTTTTGGGTGACCAAGTGATTGCGATAATCCTTGGAGCTTTTGGTGTTTTGACCAAGTGATTGTGATAATCCTTGGAGCTTTTTTTATTTGACCAAGTGATTGCGATAATCCTTGGAGATTTTTGGGGTGACCAAGTGATTGCGATAATCCTTGGAGCTTTTGGGGTTTGACCAAGTGATTGCGATAATCCTTGGAGCTTTTGGGGTGACCAAGTGATTGCCATAATCCTTGGAGCTTTTGGGGTGACCAAGTGATTGCGATAATACTTGGAGCAATTGGGGTGACCAAGTGATTGCGATAATACTTGGAGCATTTGGGGTGACCAAGTGATTGCGATAATACTTGGAGCATTTGGGGTGACCAAGCGATTGTGATAATCCTTGGAGCTTTTGGGGTTTGACCAAGTGATTGCGATAATACTTGGAGCTTTTTGGGGTGACCAAGTGATTGCGATAATCCTTGGAGCTTTTGGGGTGACCAAGTGATTGCGATAATCCTTGGAGCATTTGGGGTGACCAAGTCATTGCAATAATACTTGGAGCATTTGGGGTGACCAAGTGATTGCGATAATACTTGGAGCATTTGGGGTGACCAAGCGATTATGATAATCCTTGGAGCTTTTGGGGTTTGACCAAGTGATTGCGATAATACTTGGAGCTTTTTGGGGTGACCAAGTGATTGCGATAATCCTTGGAGCTTTTGGGGTGACCAAGTGATTGCGATAATACTTGGAGCATTTGGGGTGACCAAGTGATTGCGATAATACTTGGAGCATTTGGGGTGACCAAGTGATTGCGATAATACTTGGAGCATTTGGGGTGACCAAGCGATTGTGATAATCCTTGGAGCTTTTGGGGTTTGACCAAGTGATTGCGATAATACTTGGAGCTTTTTGGGGTGACCAAGTGATTGCGATAATCCTTGGAGCTTTTGGGGTGACCAAGTGATTGCGATAATCCTTGGAGCATTTGGGGTGACCAAGTTATTGCGATAATACTTGGAGCATTTGGGGTGACCAAGTGATTGCGATAATACTTGGAGCATTTGGGGTGACCAAGTGATTGCGATAATACTTGGAGCATTTGGGGTGACCAAGCGATTGTGATAATCCTTGGAGATTTTGGGGTTTGACCAAGTGATTGCGATAATCCTTGGAGCTTTTAGGGTGACCAAGTGATTGCGATAATCCTTGGAGATTTTTGGTTTGGATTATGGTTCTTCAAGAGATAGAGGTACCCCCAGCTTGATGGTCTTTGCACTCTGGATCTGGCTCTGGAGGGATGGGCATGAATGGATCATCCCTATGTGCAGATAGGAAGACGGGGTCTTCCCTTGGTACTGATGTCATGATGGGATCTCGGGGTGGACGGTGCTCATCATGGATTTAGAGCCATGGATCCAACACTAGGTCCCACACCGCTGGGTCTACCCACCATTCATGCCCTAACCGTATGCCCATCTGTCCCATTAGATCTTCATGAGTTAAAGGGCGGTAATGTCGTCGCGCATGTCTGAGATAGTCCATCTCAGTTTCATCTTCTGAATCACTTTCGGAGACCCAAAAATGTTCATTCTCTTCAAACAATTATTACTTGCGACGTTGAGGACTCTCCTTGTTCCAGTAAGCTAATCTGGTCCCATTGCGGTTGTTCCAATCTTGGTGGAGGGACCTGATTCTTTTGACACTGTACTGATTCAACTGGAACCTCTAAGGGGAATAGCTTCAAAAAGATGTCCGAAAGCCGTTGATGTTCTCTTTGAGGATTAATGTCTAAACTTTCACCTCTCTCTAGCAAAGGAGAGGGATTACTGCTGTTGCCAAGGGTGTTTGTTGACCATGGGAGGTAGTCTCCCAATGTATATTTTGTATTCGGGTTGGCATAAAGATCTGATGCCAATCACCCCTTGTTGCCTATTTCTAGGCCTTGCATATTTTCGACCAAGATGTCTAAGGGTAGGGGGTGGTTGAACCCTACTCCTGACTTATCATATGGCATCTGATATCTTGGTTGGCAAAGGACCCGCATCCCTTGCTCATATCTGCCTAGCCCGTATCCATGCCAATTGCATTGGTCGAGATATTTTAGGGCAAAGTCTGGGTTTGACAGATAGTTGATGTTTTCAACAAAAGGCTCTTCGTATGCTTCCTTTTGTTTGCATGGTTCAAGACCATGATCTAGGCCTCCATACACAAAATTTGTCTGGTTTGGTGGGTAGCCTAGAGGAACAACTGTCCCTATGGGAAGGCGAGGTCTCCCCATGTCTTGTACTGACTCCAATGCGGGGGTTGCCACAAAATTTTGCACTAAATACTCCCCCAGGCCCGTATTGGCCATTTCGATAGTTATTGTTGATGATTGGGTGGGAGGAAATGGGAGTCCTTCCTGAGTCCATTCCATGTTCGGTATTTTAGGAGTCTCCGCTTCTACTGTGTGAGGTGTTTCTTCTGTTGATACCGTTGAAATTGTGGGCAACCCTTCTTCTAAGGGCTGAGCCTCTTCCATGATCTGTTTTCCCTTGTCCTTCTGTTTGGCCATGATAGGTGGCTTTGATGATGAAGGAGAAGATGATGAAGGCTCACCTGGCTGGGATTTTGTTGTTTTGGTCACCAGTGGTGCCTGCGGTATTGGACCCTTTTTAGATGGATTTAACTAGAAATCCAAATGCGTTGAAGGGAGGGTCGATTGAGGCATGAATTGTACCACATTGCAATACTTGAAGGGCTCTAAGTCCATTGGGACTACATGTATTTCTCCTTCAAAAGCATACTTTAAGCACTGGTGGGCGATCGAAGGGACACACTTCATGTCCCTGATCCAAGGCCGCCCTAGCAAGTATATTATAAGCCATCTCGCCTTCCAACACATGGCACAAGGTAGGTATTGTCTTTTGTCCTACCTGGACAGCAGAACAACTGTGTCGACTGTCGAGCATATTGCATCGTTGAAAGCTCGCAGTGTGTACGTGGAGGCTGTGATGTGAGAGGCTGGCAGCTTCAAATTTTTTAAGGCTGCAGTGGTAATGATGTTATTGGACGAGCCAGCATCTACCAACACTCTCTTGTACGAGATCCCGTTGACCCGCGCGATAACGTGCAAGGGTGGATCTGCCATGTCATTCGATATTGTTTTGACTTCGTCTTCTCTGAAGGTGATGATCGGCTCCGTACATCGTTTCACATGTCCCACGAAGTTGTTGAAAGAATTTGCTTCATGAGGCTGTAATTCGATGGCTTTTAATATTTCCATAAGAGCTTCTCTATGAGGTGCTTGACTGTTGAATAAGCTCGTAAATGGACAGCCTAGTCGATGTGGTCCGCAAACTCTATGTGAGTTTTGTCCGTATCGTGACCTCGGGTCTAGGCGGAGGCAACTGCGTTGGGCATTGTTGAGGCTGCGATGTTGTCGAAACTTCCCTCGTAGCTACCTCGGGGGCAACTGCTGGGTATTTTTTGTTCCTTGTCACTATGCTAATCATTCCCACAAATCCTTGCATGGGAAGATTTTGTCGCACCTTGTTAATCTGGAGTGGTTTTTCCTGAGCTTCGTGGGCAGACAAAGGGTCCTTGAATACCCCCATTTGTTGATTATTTGGCGCTATGGGGTTGTCCACGGCCAATGTTCTATTGTCAATCAAATCTTGGATTAATTCTTTGAATTTCCAGCATCCATTCAAGTCGTGTCCTCTGCGCCTATGGAATCTACAATACAATTCCTCTCTGTATCCCACCGTGATCGCCACTGAAAGCACGAGATTCCAGACAAAGGAAACACTAATTGCGATGCATCCAAAATCAAATACGCTTAAATCCTAAAAATGTAAAATGCATGAAATGAAAGAGACACATTGAAATGAGATACAAGAAAAATGGAGAAAACATAGCCCTTTCATTAAACTCTCTTGATATCTATTACAAAGACGCCTCCTCCCTTTTCAGGGGCTAGGAGCGTTAAAAGAATTTGATTACAATCAAGACTCAGTGTCCCTTTTTTCGCGTGCCCACACTTGAGATGGGCGGGCCAAGACGATGCCGTCGCTGATGTTGATGAGTCCTTGACCTCTACTGCTCCTCCTACAAACAAAGAAACAACGAAGATGTCAGTAGCACCTGCTGCACATAAGAAGTGTCTATTCTCTAAAATCGCCAAAAGATGCATATAAACATTTGTCTAAAACAGTGAGTAAAGTGAGTCCAAATGGCCTGAGAACCTGACAGAAGACAAAAGATATCACCAGAAGGTCGTTGCCACTGAGACAATAGGCCAATCTGCCTTCACCTAGAATTCGTCCCTGGGCAGGACGAATTCTGACTGCAATTCGTCCCTGGGTGGGACGAATTCTACTGTGTTGGAAAAGCCGAACTGACACCGCTCCAATGTCGACTCTCGAGACCTCCAAAACACCTCGCAGACAGGGGGGGTTATGTAATTGGGGCCATTTTGGGACGACCCGATGGTCGGATTCTCCCAATTTGGCCTCTATCCTCGAGAATTTGATATCGCCACCTGCAAGTTAGTGAAACAACAAAGCGACACAAAGCGTGATAAAATCTGATCAAAATGTTATGAAATTGAAGCTATGAGTTAACCAGACAGAATAACACAATATGCAACCTAAAACAATAATCTAGAACACTTTAAAATAAAACTTAGAAAAGTGCGGGGGTGCCCCAGTGGGCCTCCCACCGTTGGCACTTGATTCCGGTGCCAATCCACTAGGGATGGGCCCAAAACCTCTTAGGATTGGGATGTCTGCGAATTGGTGGTGTAAGGTGGTCAAATGTTGGATTTGGGTCTAAAATCGCCAAAAGATGCATGTAAATAATTAACCAAATCAATAGACAAAATGACTCTAAATGACCTGAAAACCTGACAGAGGACAGAAGATATTACCAAAAGGCCATTGCCACTGAGACAGTCAGCCAATCTGCCTTCACCTGGAATTCGTCCCTGGGCAGGACGACTCGATCGCAATTCGTCCCCGGGTGGGACGAATTCTACTGTGTTGGAAAAGCCGAACTGACACCGCTCCAATGTCGAATCCCGAGACCTCCAAAACACCTACAAATAGAGGGGTTATGTAATTGGGGCCATTTTGGGATGACCCAGATGGTCGAATTCTCCCAATTTGGCCTCTATCCTCGGGAATTCGATGTCGCCACCTGCAAGTTAGTAGGACAACAAAGCGACAAAAGGCATGATAAAATCTGATCAAAATGTTATGAAATTGAAGCTATGAGTTAACCAAACAGAATAACATGAGATGCCACCTGAAACAATAATCTAGAATGCTTTTAAAACAAAACTTGGAAAATGTGGGGTGCCCAAGTGGGCCTCCCACCGTTGGCACTTGATTTCGAAGCCAATCCACTAGGGATGGGTCCAAAACCTCTTAGGATTGGGATGTCTACAAATTGGTGGTGTGAGGTGGTCAAATGTTGGGTTTGGGTTGGATCCACACTTCCAAAAGCCACCCAATAACCTCCCTTGCGAAAGAGATTAGTGGATGTGAGAAGGTGAATCAAAAGGATGCAAGTGGGTAATCAATCGGACAGCACTTCGTTGCTTGAAATCGCCTCCAATCTATTTTTTTTGTTTGGGTGAGAAAAGTCCTACCTTTTATAGACCCATGGGGTCTCTTTTGAGAGGGAAGCATAAGTGCCATGTGTTGGTCATAGGTGCCATGTGGCAGTTATGTCTTCCCATGAGGGAGGGGAGTCCTCCATGACTTGGGCTTTCATAACTGCCCTTGTGACAGTCCTCTAATGGCCTATTTGCCCACCCACACACGCGTGCGAGGCAGGAGTCATCAATTGACTGTCTTTGGCTGCCACTTGGCACCATTCTTCTTTTTTCCCATTAAACCTAGAATTCGTCCTACCCAGGGATGAATTCAGAATTCGTCCCTTGGTGAGACGAATTCCAATTTGAATTCGTCCTAGGGTGGGATGAATTTTGAGTAGGTTGTCTGAAGGTGCCAAATTGCCTTCTGACCTTCCAAAATTGTTGTAAAAGTGGTTAGGACCACTGTTTAACCTCTGAGGGCTGCCCTGGGGTTTATGTGTGTCAAAGCGATCAGTGTTTGTAGTCACATAATCAGATTGGTGCTGTTTTGGTGTCTACAATTTATTTTAATTTAGTCATGCCTAAGTTTGGAATCGTATTATTGCCTCTCTTGCAGAATGTCTACAAATATGGTGCTCATTATGGGAAGTCTCAAGTACAGAAAAAGAGATGCTGATAACTTGGCTACAAGATTTGAACATACATGGAAGAGTCATCTATGGTAATGAAATTAAAATAAAATATCTAATTTGATGTAAGGGTAAAATAGAAATATCCATAAATTGGTTTACCAAAATTAATTTTGATGCTGCTTCTGAAGAAAACATGGGAAAATATAGTGGAGGTGGTGTTTTAGAAACAATGAAGGAAAATTTCTCCTCACTCATAATCATATGAAACTTCAACTAACAACTATACAGAGGGTAGGACACTTGTTACATGGATTAAATTGCAATAGAAAACATATGGAAATATTTCAATTGAAGGGGATT
>JAQPPZ010014472.1:0-10540 GCA_028583015.1 Wollemia nobilis
GTTCGTTGCATTTCTACATGGCATCAGAGCCAGTGGCGTAGAGGGTGAAGGTGGAGGCGAATGACAATTTTGTTCGAAGTTGTGCGGAAATTTTTTTTTTTAATTTTTTTTTTGCTCGTCCGCTGGAATGAACAGGGAGGTCTGCGCAAGAGGCGCAACCCCGAAGTCCGCTGCACGCCGTGCCAGGAACACGACACAGCATCGCGAACGTAGGTCGCATCTGCGGCGGGGCGCGGGCGCCGCGTCGCGTGCGGGTCGCATCCGCGACAGGGAGCGCGGCCGCGACGAGGCGCGTGAGGCGCGACATGCGGTCACATCCACGACAATCTATCATGTGAGACGCGACACAGGTCACGTGCGCGACGGGTCGCGTACGTCGCGCGAGCACGGGGAGAGACGGTCGCCCCCCTTCCATCCCCACGGCGAGATTTTTAAATTCCCACCCGCGCAGGAAATTGGAGGGGGTATAAACCCCCCGCCGACTACTCGCGACGGTGCCCAGGCGAACCACTCTTGCGGCGCGCGCGCCCCCCCTCCCGTATTTTTTTTTTAAAACAAAAAAAAAAAAAACCAGATCGCGTTGAAAAAAAAAAAAAAAAAAAATTTCGGAGCGCCGGTTGAACGCGGAAACTGCGTTTTTTTCTACGATTGCGTTGCGTCGTACGCGGAGGAAGCCGCGACCGGGAAGTGGCTCCGAGACGGCGTTTTCTACGCGGAGGCGATGTAGCGAGTTGCGAGAGGAGGCTCGGGGAAGCGGAGAAGCGGCGGAGGAGGCAGAAGGAGGGGTTGAAAGAGGAGCAGGTCCACTGATCCTTCCGGATCAGCCCGCTGGCTCACGTGGTCGTGAGCCGTGCGGTAAGGCTCAGGGAGCCTGCAGGTCGGGGGTTCAAATCCCGCCGACTCCCCCCAAGGTATAATTTTTTTTTGCAAAGTCATTTTTTTAATTATTATTTTTTTAATTAAAATTTTTAATTTTAATTTTTTTAATATAGTTTTTTAAACTTTATAAATTAAAATTTTAATTTTAATTTATTTTTTATAAGTTTTAAAACTATATAAATTAAAATTATTTATTTTAATTTTAAATTTATAATAATTATTAAAATGCTTTGTTAAAGAAAGCCTTTTAAGGGGGGATATTTTTTCAAAAAATCAAAGGGGGATAGTGAGTAATTTTTCGAAAAATAGCAATTTGGCAAATTGTAAAAGGTGCATTTTTGGCTGTGACCGACACCTTGTGGGTTATTCTTGTGGGCAATTTTTTTTGTTGTATGTTGCATATTTCATTTTTGCACTATAACATTAAAAATTAAAATCAAAACACTCCCTAAGTCCCGGAATATAAAACCCATCCGTGCAATTTTATTGCACTTTGCAGCGTTCGGTATTTGTGATACCTATGGCCAGCACTTACGGGTAAAGCTGTCGTGATTTGGCTACTGTATCCATCGCCTAATATAGTTGCTATAACGACGTACGAGCTTGTTCTCTATAAATCGTCGGGGAGGAATAAGTACGCCATTTTTGCATTTTTTTACTCCATCCACTACCCTTTATCGCACTTGTGTTTAGGCGTAAATCCTGACGAAGTATTCTTCATAGTGTTTAGGGGAAGTTACGCCCCACGCATGAGAAGAATCTTCTATGGTAGGTGCCATCAACAAGGCGATTCCCTTTCGGTACCGCTTATGTTCCACGTATCGTATGATCTCTAAAACTCACCTATAGTCTCCCTCACGTAAGGGCGGGTGATTTTTGTTGATCTTTCTAAATACCTATAGTTTCCCTCACGTAAGGGCGGGTATTTTGTACGGTATATTGGCCTAGCAAAAGGTATATCGAAAGGGGGACCAATTTGGTGATATAAGGAACCTTCACTATGGCAGTTGTTGCAAAATTGATGACTGATCCGCATCAGTTATTGAAAGGTCCAAATTATACACCATGGAAACATAAGATGAAGGCTATTCTCCAAATGGAAGATTTGTGGGATATTATTCTTGGAGTAGCAACTAGGCCTTCACCAACGGCGGGATCCACGAGGTCCTTCGACGAGATCGAGATAGCTTTTGACAAGAAAGACAGTAGAGCAAAGGTGCTCATTTTGTTTGTTGTTTCAGATGAAGTGCAACCTCATATAGGTGACAAAGCAAGTGGTAAAGAGGCATGGGATGCCCTTAGAACCATCTATGAGGGGAAGAATGAATCCACCATTCTTCATCTTCAACAACAACTTCATAACCTGAGTTTGAGGCAGGGTGAAACAGTTGAACTCTTTACGTGCAGTGTACGAGTTGAAAGAGAAATTGAGTTCTCTCGGAGATACTGTGGACGAAAAGCTTCTCATTTCACTTGTGATGAGAGCTTTACCTTCTTCATTTGATATGTTGATAACCTCCATCCAGGTGTCTCAACGACAAATTACCTACATCGAGTTGGTCAATCTGCTTCAACAACGGAGGCACGCCAACTTCACAAGGATGATTCTTCCAATACAGCCCTATACACCAACGGGCAGGGTTCTAGGAAGAAAGGTAATGGGCAAAAAGGAGGCAACTTTCGGAAAGGAGGAAATTCTCAACAGGATACGAAAGGAAAAGGCAAACAACCTCAACGAGAAGAAGAGGTGGTGCAAGATGTGTGAGAAAGACAACCATGACACCAACGGGTGTTGGCATAAGAACAAGCGGAAAGGCCAAAACAAACCACAAAATAAAAACAAGCAACCCCGAGGTGAATGTTGTTGTTGAAGAATCGACTCGGATTACGAATGGGCACACAAGGTGCTCATGACTACCACAGATTCCACACGAGAGGGATCCTATTTGGTATGTCGATTACGGAGCTAGCAAACATATGAGCGGCGACGGATCGTGGTTTGAATCATTTGTGGCCAAGGAGGGCAAACCTGTCACCATTGCTGATGATAAAACCTACAGGGTTCAGGGAGAGAGTACAGTTTCAGTCACTCTTCCTGATGGCAAGTGTCAGATTGACAAAGTCCTCTATGTTTCGGGATTGGCCAACAATTTGTTGTCAGTGACACAAATCCTGGACAGAAATATGGTTGTCAACTTTCGTGTTGAGAATGGAAAGAAGTGTTGTACCATTACCAGGAAGGGTAAGCAGATTGCAACGGCTTCATATAAGCACGGCTTATTTGCACTAGATGCTATCTCTACTCCACATGTTGCCATGTTTGTCTCTACCAAGGAGGCAACTTCCCTATGGCACAAGAGATATGGGCATCTTAGTTACGGCTACTTACTTGAGCTCGGCAAGTATGAGATGGTAAAGGGTCTTCCTTCCCTTTACGCCACATTGCCGGTGTGCTCGGCTGCTTGGCGGGAAAGCGGCATAGAGTACCATTTGAGAAGAGCTCTACAAGAGCACGAAAACCTACGGAGTTAATTCACACCGATCTATGCGGTCCTTTCACACCCAACGGTGTTGGAGGGAAGAGGTACTTTCGGTTATTCGTAGATGACTACTCACGAAAGATGTGGGTTTTCTTTCTCCAAGCTGAAATCTGAAGCTTTCGCATTCTTCCGGCGAGTTCAAGAAATCCGTTGAGAAGGAGTCGGGAGCTTCTATTAAAACCCTCCGCTCGGATCGAGGGGAGAGTTTACCTCTAATGAATTTTCTGCATTCCTAGATAAGCATGGGATCAAGAGACGGTTAACAACTGCCTATACTCCTCAGCAAAATGGAGTTTTTGAGAGAAGGAACCGTTCTATCATGGAAATGGTTCGTTGTATGCTCACAGGAGCTACTCTTGGGCAACAATATTGGGCAGAAGCTGTCACCACTGCGGTATATCTGTTGAATAGGGCACCCACAAAGGCCCTAAAAGGAATGACTCCACGGGAAGCATGGAGTGGTCGAAAACCCTCCATATCTCATCTACGTATTTTCGGATGTCAAGCTTTCATGCACATACAGAAAGAGAAAAGGAAGAAGCTAGATGAGAAAAAACTGAGATGTATTTTTCTTGGTTATTACGAGCACTCTAAAGGATATCGGTTGATAGATCCTTTGACCAAGAAAATTCATATCAGCGGAGATGTTGTCTTTGATGAAGCTTTCACATCACGGAGCACATCTAAAGTACACCAAGATATTGTGGAAACTAAGGAAGAGAAGATTCCTTCGTCAACACGGACAGGAGGTCCTTCTACATCTTCTTCAACACCATCGAAGAAGAATCCTAAATGGTGTACAAATACAATCGAGAGATGCAAATTTATCCACTCCTCCCAATTTGAATTTGGATAGACCTCGTACACGCGGTATGGCTCAAAAGGAAAGAGAAGCCGAGAACTGGTGAGGTTGATGATCTTTGTCAATCTTTTGAGGAACTTTATGTGACTCCAAGTACAGAAGTTGAGGATATGGATATTGATGATGACAGGGCATTCATGTCTACCATAGATAGTCTTGAACCTGCATCAGTGCAAGATGCTCTCAGTGAGCCTCAGTGGAAGGCCGCTATGGATACAGAGTATGAGTCTCTGATGAAGAATAAAACTTGGAAGCTTGTTGATCTGCCGCATGGAAAGAAACCTATTGGCTGCAAATGGGTATATAAAGTCAAGTACAAGGCGGATGGAACAATTGATAAGCATAAGGCCCGTCTTGTTGCAAAGGGCTATGCTCAAAAGGAAGGCATCGACTATGAGGAAACTTTTGCACCTACTTCTCGGATGACCACAATTCGGGTTATGTGTGCTATGGCAGCACAATATGGGTGGAAAGTTCACCAGATGGATGTCAAAAGTGCCTTTCTAAATGGTGATCTCCAAGAAGAAGTCTATATGACTCAGCTGAAGGATTTGAAGTGGAAGGCCAACGAGCAGAAAGTTTGCAAATTGGTCAAATCCTTGTATGGTCAGAAACAAGCTCCTCGAGCTTGGTATATAAAAATGGACAATCACCTTATGCGGCATGGATTTAAGAGATGTCCAGTCGGATGCAAACCTCTATTTCAAGAAACGGGGTTACGAGATAGTGTTGCTTGTACTCTATGTGGATGATCTGCTCATTACGGGGAGTTCAGAAACTATGATCTCTCTTGTCAAAAGAAACTTGTGCAAATCTTTTGAGATGACGGATCTCGGACTTCTCCATTCTTGTCTTGGTCCGGAATTCAGCCGGAAGGAGCACTCCATCAAAGTGTCTCGAGAAAAAGTATGCCAAGACATTCCTTGGATAAATATCGCATGATTGTTGCAAGCCAATGGCAACTCCAATGGAGAATGGACTTCGGTTATCGCGATATGATGACTCACCTCGGGTAGATGGTACTCTCTATCGACGGTTGATTGGGAGTCTCATATATCCGACCAATACTAGGCCGGATCTCGTATTTCTTTGTCAACTATCTTTCGAGGTTCATGCGGGAGCCTAAGACCACTCATTGGAAAGCGACAAAACGTGTTCTTCACTATGTCCGTGGTACTATGGAATATGGCCTAGAATACAAGAGGAACAACAAATTCTTCTTGCAAGGATACACGGACTCCGACTATGCCGGATCATTTGATGATCGCAAGTCAACTTCTGGATACATTTTTCATCCGGGATCCGGTCCTGTCTCTTGGCACAGCAAGAAGCAACAGGTGGTTGCTATTTCATCAACGAGAGGCAGAATATCGCGCCGCACGTGAAGGTGTGTGCGAAGTGATATGGTTACGTCGCATTCGGACAAGTATGGGCCATCCATCAAAATCTCCAATACACTTGTTTTGCGACAATCGGGGTGTTACGAACCTCGTCAAGAATCCGAGTCCATCATGAAAGAACAAAGCACATTGACACACAATGTCATTTCATTCGAGATGAAGTTCCAAAGCACCGAATTCGGCTTCGACACATTCCCACCGATGCTCAAGTTGCAGACATTTTCACTAAGGCACTTGGACGTGTCAAATTTGAATTGTTTCGCGAGCTCACTTTGTATTGCAAAATAATGTAAGGGGATGTTAGTAGTCTAGTATAGCTATTAGTTATTACATTACCCAAATAATGTAATAAAGGGGGATGTTAGCGTACTTATTCATTCTGTTCATTAGTTTCGTCTGTATTACATTATTGGACTGTTGTTACAACTACGTAACAGTTCAGTTACGCCGGATGGGCTATTCTCGGCTACTGATGTACTATTTAATCCCTGTTTGATAATGCAAATGTTAATTCGCATTCTTAACATGACCAGGGATAAGGTTGTGTCAAATGTCTAAGGATCCTGAACAGGTAAATGTCCGCTAATAGTTCCTACATATCGAGTAGGAGGAGGAACATTATGATGTTCGATTTGATTGGCCACCTCTTTACCATGTCTTGGTAAAGGGTGTTGAAATATGTCTAATGATTGATTAGCATTTTGATTTTGATTTTGGGGAATGGTCTTTTGAGGGTTATTAGGAGCATTTTTTTTAGGTTGGAAGGCTTGCACCTCCATTTCATTATTATCAATCAGATCCTGTATTTTATGTTTCAACCTTTTACAAGCGTTGGTAGAGTGTCCAGGCCCTCTATGGAAATCACAGTGTAAGTCAGCTCCGTATCCGGGTATAGTTGGATCAAGTTCCCGGATAGTTGGTAATTGGATCAAACCTCTTTCGAGTAATTGAGGTAAAATAGTTGATAATGGTTGATTCAATCTAGTAAATTCTCGAGGAGGTTTATCAGGAGGTTTCAATATAAATTTTTCTGTTGTCTTCGTTGCATTGATATTAGCAACATTTCTGCTGTCAGTGACTCCGTCACCTACAACTTGTTTGTTTTTATATTGATTTCTGGATGTTTTCTCATCATCCTTCTTCCTAAGTTGGCCTCTTCTAATGAGGGCATCTTCTACTCTTCGAGCTAAATCTATAGCCTGATCGAAGGTAGTTAAAGTAGCAATTGATAGCTCATAAGATATTTGTTCTTGTAAATTATTAATAAAAATGTCCAACATTTCCCTATAAGGTAGCACAAAGTGCAGTTTTCCTATCAACTGCCTCCATCTAGCTAAGAAATCAGCAAAACATTCATCCTTGTCTTGTTTTAAGTTGTATAAATCTTTAATGGTTACATGCCTCTCGATGTAGGCACTAAATTGATGGACAAAAGATTCAACTATTTCTTCAAAGTTTCTCAAAGAATGAGTGGGCAATTGATAGTACCACTCTAATGCCATTCCACCTAAACTTTTTGGGAACATTTTTAGTAATAGCAAGTCATCATGTGATATATCATGACATGCTATCCTAAACATGCGAAGATGCTCTATGGGATCTTCGGTTCCTTTATATATAGGCAGGATGGGCATGGGAAAATGCTTAGGGTATGGTTGTGCTACAACTATGGGATCCAAAGGTTGACTACATATCTCTCGATAATTGTACGAGGGACGGTAGGGATCTATCTGGTCCATGCGGGAAGCTAACTGTTTCACCATGGCTTCCAGATTACTAGTTTGCCCACCATATTGGTTCGGTAGGGCATTGATATGGGATTTGTGAGCATATGATGGAGGGACATGAAGATTAGATGCTATATTGCTATTGTGTAAATTGTTGGTAGGAAAGGTGTTATGAAGAAATTTTGAAGTTGTATTATGTTGTATTCTAGATTGTTGAAAATTGGTGTTTGGCTTCATTTTAGGTTTTTGTTTACTTGAAGCATATTGATCAATAGTTTGGCGAAGTAAAGTAGTGAAGGAAGTTTTCTTTTGTGTGGGAATGATTTTAGGCTCAATAACGGGTTCCTTAGGAGGTTGGGTAACCTGTTGTTTTGGCATGTTCTGAATCATAGTGACCATATCTCTATTGGATGGTCCAGCCTTATCACTTTCTTGATCAATGAAAGACAAGGGATTAGTGTGCACATCAAACATATGTTCCATGGCTGCTTGAGTGTCACTAATTTGCCCTTTATCAATACGAACTGCCATATTAAGAGCGCCAATGTTATTATTGAAAAATTTCCAAAAATGATCTAAGTTATCAAAAGCAATAGTTCCATCTGGAGCTACTCTAGGGGATGAGGATCCATCCTCTTTAACATTTTCTTCTTGTTCATTGTCTTCACCTAGGTCATCTTCTGGTTGATCTAGAGTTTCTCCTTCTGGAATTGGATCCTCAAGAAGGACATTTGGGTTTCTAGTTTTATCTTCTAACCAATCTTCTTCTTCTCCTTCAGTTTGTTTACCATTCCTAAGTTTAGGCATTGTGCTTAACTTAGATTTCAGCAAATATATATATATATATGCAACAAGCTTAAGAGGTATATATTAATTATATACCTACTACAATATTTAAAATGAAATGTTTTGGTTTTTGTTATGTTTTTTAGTTTTTCTTGTTTTTTGTAATAATATTGTAAAGATAAACAAACAACACAATAAATGCAAGAAATAATAATAATGAAAGTAATGATCTAGTTTTCTATAAATAATTTATAAATGTCATTAATGGGCTCAAGTTCTTCAGGAGTCATGAAGTGTTCTTCTTCAAATTGAAAATTTTCTTTCAAAAATTTAATGAAAAGGGCTATAGTGATATTATCTGTTTTAGATTCTGGTTGATAGAAGTAAAGCTCATGGCAATACTCTCGATATAACACAACTCTAGGAACTCTATTCCATCTTTCCCTATCCGTAAGAATGACCTCTTGGTCTTCTACACGACCTAGGAACTGGTGTATAGTGGTTGCGTTCTCGAGGTATTCCTCGAAGGTGAACAATTCTAAAGACACAAGAGCTCTCCTATAAGCTAACCATCTATGGCAAGCTCTCTGAAGTTCATGATAAAAAACGAGTTGATGAGGATCCAGGATTCTATCTAGGACAAGCCTCTTGATTTGTTTAAGTTTTGTTGACCTAGATGAAATGACACCTAGTCTTCTATCAAGTTCGTCCCACAAAAGTTGGTTTCTATCTGTTTCAGCATGCACTAGACACAGAATTGATTTCTATGGCTACCAATTGGTTTTCAACATTTATAGTAACTGCTAATATTTTCTTAGGAGCTACCATCTAAACATGATATGAAACTTATTAGTTTTCTAATGATTTGAAATGCATCTATGTTTTGGTTGTTTTTTTTTTATTTTTTTTTCAAAAGGTTTTAAATGCATTCACGTCGGGTTCACCAAAATGTATCGCTCCAAATTTTTTGCATCCCTACCTTCAGGCTATAGGATCCATGCCCGAAAGGAGGATGGGAAAAGGATGGGACGATACCTCGAACTGAGAGGCCTTTGGAAGGTCCCGCCTCTCGGGGGAGGTGTATTATGGTGATTTTTCGACGGATGGTGGGTTCACCAGGAAATGTTTGAATGGTAGTTTCCACGCCTAGGTTGGGAATGTGTTTGATGTGTTCAATTTTATCCTTAAACATTCAAGTCCTAGGTTTGGCCAAATGAATCTAAATTGCTCTATATGAAGATGTAGATTTAAATGAATACAGAAGAACAAATTTGGATAGAAAACACAGAGAATAAGCTAGGATTAAAAAGTCATACCTGATCCGGATGTCCGATGGAGATTCTGATTCTTGAAGCAGATCAGGATCACCTCGATTTGACAGGATCATCTGCGATCAGATAGGATCATCTGAGATCTGACGAATTCATCAGACGAATTCGTCAGAGACCTGCAATCAGAGAAATAGACACAAAATACAGAAAATGCAACTATTCTAATAGAGGGCAATGATGTAAAATGATAACAATAACATTAATAAGATAATCCCAAATAGAAATGCAAGTAAATTATCATGCTTTAATAGCTAATTCGTGACTTTATTATGCATTTAAGCTACATGGGTGAACTCCAAGATGTACAAAATCAGAAAAATAATAAATAAACTAGCTAATTGCAAAACAAAACAATAGATAAATGGAGGAAGAATGCAAACTCAGGGCACTGATTGCCCCCAATGTTGATTACAGTCGAAATCATCTCGAATTGGTAGAGATCGTCTCCGATCTGAACAGGATCATCTGCGACGATATAAGCTTGCTCCGACTGAAAAATAACAAGGTTCCTACAAGAAAATTGGAAATAGGACAAGTGCAGATGGTACTATAGATTATTCTAATGCATGTGAAGGTTGATTTATAGGAAAATTCAGCCAGGGGGATGCCAAGGGGAGGGCCTAAGATTAAATAGGCTTAGGAGGGAGGTTAGGAGGTTGGAGATCATCCCTATTTGGGAGATCTCCAATGGGGGGGGTCTCTAACCGCGCAGACACACTTTTGCCCGGGTTAGAGACGCCGTTGAAACAGAAGCTAATTATGAAAAATCAGTTTTGGGACAAGATCGTCTGGACGTCCTAGTCCAGACGAAATCGTCCGATCCGAGGCGATATCGTCTGATCGTCGACGATATCATCAAATGGTCACAACAAATCCTAAAAATGGCACGAGAAAGGAGGAAAGCGGTTAAGGGAAGTTGGCGGTTTGGGGTTGAAAATTTGAATTTGAATTATTACTAAGGTAATTGTAATTATCTAAGGTTTACTGCGCCAATTTTAGGGTGCTACATTAACAC
>JAQPPZ010014473.1:0-12448 GCA_028583015.1 Wollemia nobilis
GTAGACACCAAAACAGCACCAATCCGATTATGTGACTGCAAACACTGATCGCTTTGACAAACACAGCCCCCAGGGCAGCCCTCAGAGGTTAAACAGTGGTCTTAACCACTTTCATAGCAATTTTGTAAGGTCAAGAAGCAATTTGGCACACTTGGACACTTTGCCCAGTACTCGTCTCACCCAGGGACGAATTCAAAATAGAATCCGTCCCACCCCAGGACGAATTCTAAATCCGTCCCTGGGTGGGACGAATTCTAAGCTTAACGGGCAAAAAGGCAAATGGTGCCAAGTGGCAGCCCGCAACAGTCAGTTAAGGGCTCCTGCCTTGCACGCATGTGTAAGTGGACAGAGGGGCCGTTAGAGGACTCGTTACAAAAAGCATTTATCAAAGTTCAAGTCAATGGAGGACTCCCCTCCCTCATGGGAAGACAAGACTGCCACATGGCGCCTATGGCCAACACATGGCATTTGTGCTTCCCTCCCAAAAGAGACCCCTTGGGTCTATAAAAGGTGGGACTTTTCTCACCCAAAACATACAGGTTGAAGGAGTTTTCAAGCAACGAAGTGCTGCCGAATTGAAGACCCACTTGCATCCCTCTTGGTTCACCTTCCCACATCCACCAATCTCTTTTGCAAGGGAGGTTGTTGGGTGGCCTTTGGAAGCTCGAACCTTACCCAAATCCGACGCATGGACACCTGAACCTACCAATTCGCCGACCCCCCAATCCTAAAAGGTTTTGGGCCCATCCCTGGTGGATTGGCTCCAAAATCGAGGGCCAACGGTGGGAGGCCCACTTGGGCACCCCCGCACCTCCCAAGTCCTATTTTTAGTTTTTGAGCATTTTAGATTATTTTTTAGATTGCATTCTGTGTTACTAGGTCTGATTAGTCCATAATTGCAATTTTGTAACTTTTGGTCAGATTTTAGGATGTTTTGTATTGCTTTGTCGTTTCGCTAACTTGCAGGTGTCAAGGTCAAATTCCCGAGGGTGGAGGCCAAATTGGGAAAATCCGACCATCTGGGTCGTCCCAAAATGGCCCCAATTACATAACCCCCCTGTTTGCAGGCATTTTGCAGGTCCCGGGATCCGACATTGGAGCAGCAGCAGGTCGGTTTCTTCAACTCAGAAGAATTCGTCCCACCCAGGGACGAATTACAGTCAGAATTCGTCCTGCCCAGGGACGAATTCCGGTTGAAGGTGGATTGGCCAGCTGCCTCAGTGGCGGTGGCCTTCTGGTAACTTTTCTTACCTTCTGTCAAGTTTTGAAGCAATTTGGATTCACTGTATTCACTGTTTCAGGCAAATATTTACATGCATATTTCGTTAGTTTTAGAGAGAAAACGCTTTTCATTTGCAGCAGGTGCTACTGACGTCTTGGTCATTTCTTTGTTCGCAGGAGAAGCAGCAGAGGCGAAGAACTCATCGACATCAGCGGCGGCATCATCTTGGCCCGCCCATTGCAATCGTGGGCACGCGGAAAGAGGAATCATTCAGTGATTGTAATCAAACTCTATTTGCGCTCCTAGCCCTGAAAAGGGAGGAGGCATCATTGTAACAGAGATCAAGGGAAATTAATGAAAGGGCTGTGTTTTCTCTATTTGATTGTGTCTCTTCCAATGTGTCTCTTTTCCATTTCATGCAATTTACATTTCTAGGACTTAAGCGTACTTAATTTTGAATGCAATCGCACTTGGTGTTTCCTTTGCCCGGAATCTCGTGCTTTCAGTGGCGATCACGGTGGGACCCTGTTCCCTGGTTTTTGAAATCATAGAAACTGATCAAAGTTTTGTGTTTGTGCTTGACAGGTACATCTTTTTTTGTTGCAGACTGCTATTCGTCTCTGACAGGGACGAATTCTTTTCTGCAATTCGTTCGACCCTGGGACGAATTCAAATTCGTCTCTGGGAGGGACGAATTCTGTTCTGCAATTCGTCTCCCGAGGGACGAATTCCTGTCTACGGATTTTCGGAGCAGAAATTCGAGACAACGGAGCGAGCGAGAGAAGAGGTAGGGATTTTTATCATCTCTGTTAAATTTTATGTTTTTGTTTCTGTTTCTTTAATTGTTTTCATTTAATCCTGCATTGCATTAGGAAAAGTCATGTATGCTAGTTTCATTTTTGTTGAATAAAACGAATCCCACACACATCACGAAACAATTTTAAACCAAGGAGCTGGTCGTAAGACCCCAGCCCTTGATCAAGACCATTGGTGGATTTAATCACCACCTTGGCTTGATTTGCATCCATTTCCCGATTGTCAACTGTTGTTAGGCGTAAATCCTGACGAAGACAGACCGAGCGTAGCCGGGGTGATTCCCATGCGCGCGAGGATAAGTTTTCTATGGTAGGTGCCATTAACAGGACAATCCCCCTTCCGTACCGCCTACGTACCACGTACCTTCTGCTCTCACGTACCTATAGTCTCCCTCTCGTAAGGGCGGGTATATAGAGAGGTTGGTATATCGGCTCGGCTGGTATATTGAAGGGGCGACCTTTTTGGAGTTATAAGAGCCTACATGATGCATTTAAACGTTCTACAAAACCTACAAAAACAAAACAAAACACCAAAATGCACTAAACCAGTCTAGGGCACACCAAGAATCCTTAAAAGAGATAATCACGGTTTTGTGAATGTGTGTGTTTAATTCTGCTTAGTGTAGACAAAAAAAATCATTAAAAAAAAAGATAAAAAAATCTACGCATTTTGTCATTTTCTCCAAAAAGCTCCAAGGATTCCCGTAATCGCTTGGTCACTCCAAAATGCCCCAAAGGTGTCCATGAACCCTTTGGTCAACCCAAAAGCACCCCAAATGTGCCCATAAGTGATGCAGGACCATCCAACAAAAAATGGGAAATCTTGTATTTTTCTCTAAATTTTAGTGCATCTTGTCGGGGCCATAACTTCTCAACCGTAGCTCCGTTTGACACGAAATTTTACAGGGAGTTGGTTGGGAGAATTTTAAACAAATATAACTCCCTAGAGTTGTATTTCCCCAGAAATCTAGTTTTCGGGGCCAAATTCCATCATCTAGTGCCCCGAAATTAGGTTCTAAAATTGCGTGCCCAATTTTTTGCACTTTTTGAGCTGTTCGGATGTCAATATCTCCTAATGTATTTAGAGTTAGGACTTGAAACTTCATTTTTGTCTTATCTATTATAAGAGGGATGCGCACACCAATTTTGGGCCCCATCTAGACTCATTTTCAATTTTAGGGCTTTTTAGAGAGACATCGTCATGGTGCTCACCCGTAGCCAAGCCCAATCACGGGCGAAGGCTATGGGGAATGTCCCAGGAGGCACGAGTCACCTCCGTTACAATCCCAAGGATTTGGTCATACCACCTTGGCGACCTAACACACAATGCAGTCCCCTCCACACCTTAAAGGAAAGAGACTACAGGGACACCTCTTCGAGGAGCACTCCTGTTCAACATAGCACTCATCACACACCCTTCCATGAGGGGTACAGTCATAGGAGAGCTCCCTTAGATGATCGCTATGAGCGGTCACCGCGCGATGAAGCGCTAGGTCAACATAGGGTTCGACGGGAGGAACCACATCATTACACTACCCGTCCTTCACCCCCTCTAGTTGTCAGGACTACAAAGACAAATCCAGAGCACAAGGCTCCTCAGGCGGGGCGGGCCAACTCCACCCGTTCCTTTTTCATTTATGAAAGAGAGCACGAGGAAGACCTCTACCTTCCTCGAGAGCAATATACGATGCGAGAGCAATATGCCTCCGCACCTGCTATCTATCAGGAACACTCACTGAGGCCAAAGCCTCGAGGGAATGTTGTTACCCCCAATAGAGGGAGGTCGCCTATAGAGATCTTGGATCACTACGACCGAGATAGATATCTAGAAGAGGCATCTAGGCCTTCTAGACATGAAGCAATGAGAGCTCCCTTAGATGCTCGCTATGAGCGGTCATCGCGCGATGAAGTGCTAAGTCAACATAGGGTTCGATGGGAGGAACCACATGATTACATTATCCCTCCTTCACCCCCTCTAGTTGCCGTCAGGACTACAAAGACAAATCCAGAGCACAAGGCTCTTCGGGGCAGGGTGAGATAGCTCCGTCCATCCCTTTTTCACTTATGAAAGAGAGCACGAGGAAGACATCTACCTTCCTCGAGAGCAATATACCGTGCGGGAGCAATACGCCTTCGCACCTGCTATCTATCAGGACCAATCACTGAGGCCAAAGCCCCGAGAGAATGCTGCTACCCCTAACAGAGGGATGTGTCCTATAGAGATCTTGGATCACTACGACCGAGATTTTTATCTAAGAGAGGCGTCTAGGCCTTCTAGACATGAGGCGGTGGGACCAACTATCGTAGAATCTGTCGAATATATCACACATCTCAAGCAACTCACGCAACTTGAGCTCGAACGACTACCATTAGAGGAACCGTACCATATTAACGAAGAGCACCTTCAGCGCAGAAGGATGAGCTGTTCCAACACACTATGCAAGAGAAGACTCCAACCCCTCACATGCATAAGACAAAATATTTTGAGTGGCACAACCCATGGGGGAAGATAGGTCATCGCGACCTCATCAAAAGCTACCCCCAACACCTCCTAGACAGGAGCGGGAAGCTACTCTCCCGATTCCTCGAAGCACCACCCCGACGCCTCCTAGACATGAATGGGAGGCCGCTCCTATAACCAATGACGGGTGCCTTCCTCGGACATCCACCCGGGCTTATGAGCCACCCTTAGAAATTCATCAAGAAGCCTCTAAGGAATCGGAGCGCGAAGAAGAGCGGGATGAACTGCCCTACCAAGGCATGGGGGTGCCATCCGGCCACCCCTCCATAAGCCCCAAGTTCCTCAACAAGAACCAACCAAAGAGGAGGAGTTCAAATCTCCCAATACATGCAAAGCACTAGAGCACTTAGAGTTGGTAGAGACCAAGATTTTGGAGCTCCCAAGGCCCAACTTACATAAGGCTCCTTTCGAAGAGGATCAACCTTTAACCATAGGGCTACCTGATGATGCAGTCCTCCATGTCTCAGAATCTCCAGATTCTGATGAGCTATACACATTGTCCGAAGGTGAGGATGAAACAGACATAGCCCACAACAATCACATAAGACAACATCGACATCCCATAAAAATTGAAGAAGCATGTCAACAGATAAACATAATACTAGGGCATGAGTGGCGTGTTAACCCACCACAGTGGGACCAAGCATTACATCCACAACTTTGGGCACACAAAGAGCAACTTCCACCAAGAGACATCATAGCAACATCAGTGCCGCGGGCGGACCCTGTCCTCATCTCCGTGCATAGGGCCGATCCATTCATGCCCATACCTCTAGAGCCAGATCCGGAGTGCAAAGACCATCAAGCTGGGGGTACCTCTATCCCCTGAAGAACCATAATCCAAACCAAAAAGCTCCAAGGATTATCGCAATCTCTTGGTCACCCAAAAAGCTCCAAGGATTATCGCAATCTCCTTGGTCACCCAAAAGCTCCAAGGATTATCGCAATCTGGTCCAAAAACCCAAGGATTATCCAATCTCGGTACCCAAAAGCTCTCAAGGATTATCGCAATCTCTTGGTCACCAAAAAGCTCCAAGGATTATCGCAATCTCTTGGTCACCCAAAAGCTCCAAGGATTATCGCAATCTCTTGGTCACCCAAAAGCTCCAAGGATTATCGCAATCTCTTGGTCACAATCCAAAAAGCTCCAAGGATTATCGCAATCTCTTGGTCACCCAAAAGCTCCAAGGATTATCGCAATCTCTTGGTCACCCAAAAAGCTCCAAGGATTATCGCAATCTCTTGGTTACACAAAAAGCTCCAAGGATTATCGCAATCTCTTGGTCAATCCCAAAAGCTCCAAGGATTATCGCAATCTCTTGGTCATCCAAAAGCTCCAAGGATTATCGCAATCTCTTGGTCAATCCAAAAAGCTCCAAGGATTATCGCAATCTCTTGGTCAACCCAAAAGCTCCAACGATTATCGCAATCGCTTGGTCAAAAAAAAAAAAATCAAGAAATTCAAAAAAACAAAACAACAAAAATCATCAAAAACAACAAAGATTTGCATCTCAATTCTAGGCATACTCAAATTCATCAAAAAAATTCATATTCTCGCACCTCATCTTCACCTTCACCAAAAACAATCCATCAAAATTACAAAAATACATAGCTGCATTAAGCATTGCATCCATACATTGCATATTTGTAGTCATAAAGGTCAAAGGCACCATAAGCTGCAATAGCTTTGATAGTCCATCTTGTTCCGCATTGTCTCATGTTACAAAAACAACAAAAACACCAAGCATAACTTTTACCACACTACAGTCAGTGGTCTGGGAATGTACCAAGAGTTTCAGTGATTCAGTCATCATTTTCCTCTTTAGCCATGTAGTGTATCAAGTCGAACAGATTTTACGAAGGTAGAGTCATACTTGAAATACACCTTGTTACGTAACATCCCAACACAAATCAAAACACTAAAATTCCCAAATTGTGTGAACGAAAGATGAAACCTGCAAAATAATCTAGGTCACCACAAGCGAAACGGTTATCTTGCTCATCCCCCTGTGCGAATGACCCCTAGAATGTTGAGAGTTGGCAAAAGGACAAGCATCCTCCCTACCCAATTCCCTAAGAATCCCTAAAGTTCTCAATAGTTGCAAAACACAAAAAATTTGCAAAATGTCAAAACTCAAAATTTGACAAACTATAGTGCACACATCAAAAGGCACAAACAACAGTGATTTTCATCACTCCATATCCCCAATCCCTTGCTCGAAAGAAAAACAAATCAAAATAAACAGTGATCTCATCACTACAATGAGCAAGTATCCCAATACAATTGAAGAAAAGAAGGGAGTTGACCTTGAATCCTCGGAACTCTCAGAGATTCTATAGGTCATAAGGCAAGCTTCAGTACCAATTTGGTTGATAGCCTATCGGTAATAGAAGTAAACCTCCCGCATGACGATATATCTGTCACATTAACTTGCGTACAGATCAATGTTTGCATGTGGATGAGCTAGCTTATGGCATCCTGGATTACACCGCAGATTAATCTTAGTACATACAACAAAGGAATTCGTGGAGCTAATTAGGTGATCCTCAGTACAGGTTCGGTTGAAAGCCCATCTGGCACTGGCGGTATCCTAACAAATACCACATAAATGAACTCAATTGCACACACAGGGATGTGAAATAACTTGGTCAAAAACAAGTCCGATTCATACCTTGTTCAAAAGTCTTGTAAGATAAAGTACAGTCATGGCTAGTGAGTTAAAACCGTCTGAGTCTCAGAAAACCTTAGCTACATTTCTAAACCAACTGCGCTACTTTTCATCTTTACAAATACCATCAAAAAAATACAAAAAAAAAAAACACATGTATACATGTAGAGTCATACATCACAACAATCGCCTAAAAACAAAATAACAGAGTTCTAAACAGTCTATGGTGCCATAGCCAAACATCACAAACCCCATTCATCCATTTCATATCTGCATATCACATATAAATCAAAACCATTTGCATTCATCATAGCATATGCATCCATCAAAATAAATCAACATGCATACATCCATATTCATCAACCATCATGCACAAGATCAAAGAAAATCAAAACAACAAAAACAACAAATAAATGCAACACAAAAACAAAAGCAATAAACATTGCGCACACAAGTGCTCTTGCACTTAACCTCTTGGCATAGAAAACTGATGTCAGGGTCTACATTGTCACTATCCTACTCCCTAAGAAGGCTACCATAGCCGGACCGCTCCACGGGAAGACGGATTTTCGACAATTTCATCCCCAAACGACATCACAAAAGGGTCAAAGCCCACTCAAAAACAACAAGAAAATCAAAACAACACAAAAAGCAATAAACATTGCCAGACACAAGTGCTCTTGCACTTAACCTCTTGGCATACAAAATCGACATCAGGGTCACAAATTATCACTATCCTACTCCCTAAGAAGGCTACCATAGCCGGACCGCTCCACGGGAAGACAGATTTTGACAATTTAATCCCCAAATGGTGTCACAAAAAACCACACAAAACAACAAAAAATGCAACACAAAACAAACAATAAACATTGCCAGACACAAGTGCTCTTGCACTTAACCTCTTGGCATAGCAAAATTGATGTCGGGGTTTGCATTGTCACTATCCTACTCCCGAAGAAGGCTACCATAGCCGGACCGCTCCACGGGAGGACGGATTGCCGACAATTCAATCACCAAATGGTGTCACAAAAACAACAAAAACAATACAAAATTCAACAAAAACACAACAAAAACAATGCCGGACATAAGTGCTCTTGCACTTAACCTCTAGGCAAAGAAAATCGATGTCGAGGTCCAAATTATCGCTCTCCTAATTCCCCAAGAAGGCTATCATAGCCGGACCGCTCCACGGGAAATAGGTTTTCGATGATTTCACCTCATTATGACATCACCAAAAGGGTTAACACCCACCAAAAATAGGTCCATATGTTGGAAAAATTGCACACGCTTAACGGTAAACCCTCTAAAGGCACACCTTGCACAAGTCATCTTGGGTCAAGCGACTCGTCGCTTCTCTCACGAAGGTCATTCCCTCATCGATTCGTCGCTTGAGGGGGTAGTCACACTTAGTCACCAACCAACAATCACACACCCAATTAAGGAAAACGACATGCATTCAAAGAATCATTGACAAAGACAATCACGCTCCTGCTTGGGGCAGTAAACAAGCAACAATCAAATCAATCAAACACTTGGCATTTCGTGAATCATGAACACAAGGTTCCCCCTGAGGATAAAAATGCCCTTCACTTGTTCATGACTGATCAATGTCTAAGTTCAAGTCACACCTCACCAAAACAGGTTAATACTTGAAATCAAATTCCTTAGCTCGTCAGAAGCAAGGATTCAAGAATGCATGCCCTTTCCATACTTGGGGCATCAAAAGTTGGTTAGGTTACCAAGAAACCCTAATCATTAGTGCTTTGGTTATCTATTTTTGCTCAAGCATCTGCGTCACCCGCAGCGCTTCCCAAAAAGGGGCATCTCGTAGACACCAAAACAGCACCAATCCGATTATGTGACTGCAAACACCGATCGCTTTGACAAACACAGCCCCAGGGGCAGCCCTCGAGAGGTTAAACAGTGGTCTTAACCACTTTCATAGCAATTTTGTAAGGTCAAGAAGCAATTTGGCACACTTGGACACTTTGCCCAGTACTCGTCTCACACCGGGACGAATTCAAAATAGAATCCGTCCCACCCCAGGACGAATTCTGAATCCGTCCCTGGGTGGGACGAATTCTAAGCTTAACGGGCAAAAAGGCAAATGGTGCCAAGTGGCAGCCCAGAACAGTCAGTTAAGGGCTCCTGCCTTGCACGCATGTGTAAGTGGACAGAGGGGCCGTTAGAGGACTGTTACAAAAAGCATTTATCAAAGTTCAAGTCAATGGAGGACTCCCCTCCCTCATGGGAAGACAAGACTGCCACATGGCGCCTATGGCCAACACATGGCATTTGTGCTTCCCTCCCAAAAGAGACCCCTTGGGTCTATAAAAGGTGGGACTTTTCTCACCCAAAACATACAGATTGAAGGAGTGTTCAAGCAACGAAGTGCTGCCGAATTGAAGACTCACTTGCATCCCTCTTGGTTCACCTTCCCACATCCACCAATCTCTTTTGCAAGGGAGGTTGTTGGGTGGCCTTTGGAAGCTCGAACCTTACCCAAATCCGACGCATGGACACCTGAACCTACCAATTCGCCGACCCCCCAATCCTAAAAGGTTTTGGGCCCATCCCTGGTGGATTGGCTCCAAAATCGAGGGCCAACGGTGGGAGGCCCACTTGGGCACCCCCGCACCTCCCAAGTCCTAATTTTAGTTTTTGAGCATTTTAGATTATTTTTTAGATTGCATTCTGTGTTACTAGGTCTGATTAGTCCATAATTGCAATTTTGTAACTTTTGGTCAGATTTTAGGATGTTTTGTATTGCTTTGTCGTTTCGCTAACTTGCAGGTGTCAAGGTCAAATTCCCGAGGGTGGAGGCCAAATTGGGAAAATCCGACCATCTGGGTCGTCCCAAAATGGCCCCAATTACATAACCCCCTGTTTGCAGGCGTTTTGCAGGTCCCGGGATCCGACATTGGAGCAACAGCAGGTCGGTTTCTTCAACACAGAAGAATTCGTCCCACCCAGGGACGAATTACAGTCAGAATTCGTCCTGCCTAGGGACGAATTCCAGTTTAAGGTGGATTGGCCAGCTGCCTCAGTGGCAGTGGCCTTCTGGTAACTTTTCTTACCTTCTGTCAAGTTTTGAAGCAATTTGGATTCACTGTATTCACTGTTTCAGGCAAATATTCATATGCATATTTCGTTAGTTTTAGAGAGAGAATGCTTTTCATTTGCAGCAGGTGCTACTGACGTCTTGGTCATTTCTTTGTTCGCAGGAGAAGCAGCAGAGGCGAAGAACTCATCGACATCAGCGGCGGCATCATCTTGGCCCGCCCATTGCAATCGTGGGCACGCGGAAAGAGGAATCATTCAGCTATTGTAATCAAACTCTATTTGCGCTCCTAGCACCTGAAAAGGGAGGAGGCATCATTGTAACAGAGATCAAGGGAAATTAATGAAAGGGCTGTGTTTTCTCTATTTGATTGTGTCTCTTCCAATGTGTCTCTTTTCCGTTTCATGCAATTTACATTTTAGTCACACTTAGTCACCAATCAACAATCACACACCCAATTAAGGAAAACGACATGCATTCAAAGAATCATTGACAAAGACAATCAAAAACTTGGCATTTCGTGAATCATGAACACAAGGTTCCCCTGAGGATAAAAACGCCCTTCACTTGTTCATGAGTCGATCAATGTCTAAGTTCAAGTCACACCTCACCAAAACAAAGTTAATACTTGAAATCAAATTCCTTAGCTCGTCAGAAGCAAGGATTCAAGAATGCATGCCCTTTCCATACTTGGGGCATCAAAAGTTGGTTAGGTTACCAAGAAACCCTAATCATTAGTGCTTTGGTTATCTATTTTTGCTCAGCACTGCGTCACCCGCAATGCTTCCCAAAAAGGGGCATCTGTAGACACCAAAACAGCACCAATCCGATTATGTGACTGCAAACACTGATCGCTTTGACAAACACAGCCCCCAGGGCAGCCCTCAGAGGTTAAACAGTGGTCTTAACCACTTTCATAGCAATTTTGTAAGGTCAAGAAGCAATTTGGCACACTTGGACACTTTGCCCAAGATCTCGTCTCACCCGGGGATGAATTCAAAATAGAATCCGTCCCACCCCAGACGAATTCTAAATCCGTCCCTGGGTGGGACGAATTCTAAGCTTAACGGGCAAAAAAGGCAAATGGTGCCAAGTGGCAGCCCGTAACAGTCAGTTAAGGGCTCCTACCTTGCACGCATGTGTAAGTGGACAGAGGGGCCGTTAGAGGACCGTTACAAAAAGCATTTATCAAAGTTCAAGTCAATGGAGGACTCCCCTCCCTCATGGGAAGACAAGACTGCCACATGGCGCCTATGGCCAACACTTGGCTTTTGTGCTTCCCTCCCAAAAGAGACCCCTTGGGTCTATAAAAGGTGGGACTTTTCTCACCCAAAACAGACAGGTTGAAGGAGTTTTCAAGCAACGAAGTGCTGCCGAATTGAAGACCCACTTGCATCCCCCTTTGTTCACCTTCCCACATCCACCAATCTCTTTTGCAAGGGAGGTTGTTGGGTGGCCTTTGGAAGCTCGAACCTTACTCAAATCCGACGCATGGACACCTGAACCTACCAATTCGCCGACCCCCCAATCCTAAAAGGTTTTGGGCCCATCCCCGGTGGATTGGCTCCAAAATCGAGGGCCAACGGTGGGAGGCCCACTTGGGCACCCCCGCACCTCCCAAGTCCTAATTTTAGTTTTTGAGCACTTTAGATTATTTTTTAGATTGCATTCTATGTTACTAGGTCTGATTAGTCCATAATTGCAATTTTGTAACTTTTGGTCAGATTTTAGGATGTTTTGTATTGCTTTGTCGTTTCGCTAACTTGCAGGTGTCAAGGTCAAATTCCCGAGGGTGGAGGCCAAATTGGGAAAATCCGACCATCTGGGTCGTCCCAAAATGGCCCCAATTACCTAACCCCCCCTATTTGCAGGCATTTTGCGAGTGCCCCGGGATCCGACATTGGAGAAGCAGCAGGTCGGTTTCTCCAACACAGAAGAATTCGTCCCACCCGGGGACGAATTACGCTCGAATTCATCCTGCACAGGGACGAATTCCGGTTTAAGGTGGATTGGCCAGCTGCCTCAGTGGCAGTGGCCTTCTGGTAACTTTTCTTACCTTCTGTCAAGTTTTGAAGCAATTTGGATTCACTGTATTCACTGTTTCAGGCAAATATTCATATGCATATTTCGTTGGTTTTAGAGAGAGAATGCTTTTCATTT
>JAQPPZ010014474.1:0-12502 GCA_028583015.1 Wollemia nobilis
ATGCAAAGATGCTAGAAAGAAAGCCATATCCAAGAAGATAAACATGAACTAGAAAGTATTTAATACAAAGAATAAATAAATCAAATAATAATTTAGAGGTACATCTTCCAACATTTGATCAATTATTTTTTTTTGGTAGATAAGATACTATAGCATTAATACCAGGTTTTATAGGTTGACCCAAAACCTTTTACAAAAATTAGCCTAGGGTTGTTGATGAACATGTCCTTACTAAGGATCCTATATATGTAAAATCTACATGCCGCCAAATCCATTACATCCGGTAAGGCACATAGCCTATTATCAAAAAGAAACTTCCCATACAACATTTTTGGGTATACCCTGAGAAAACACACCTGCATCATAATTATATAAAAAAAAAGAAACAAACATGGATCCCTTCCTTGAAACAGTGGAGAAACAAAAAGCTGCAGACACACATATGAGAGTACTAAAAAAACTCCCACAAGCTTTGTATTGACAGTTACTCTTAATAATTATTTAGTAATTGCTTTCTTTCGCATATGACATGCTTTGGGACCACATCCCGTCTTGGCAAATCAACCTTTGAGAAGTGAACCCATTGGCTAGATTTATGGCGGTGGTTATATGGTGGTCCACGTGTCTCTAGTTCGAAGTCTTATATTATCGTTTCTTTCTTGCCCTGTGATTATCAACCAACCTCAAATTACTAAGATGACTAGAAGCCATGTTATCTAACATGTGACTATCCCCATTATTCTTTGTGGTATTCTAAGCAGCATCCACAAAGACTGACAACTCAGATAATTTTTATTGAGTCCATTTCAAAAAAGAGGCAGGAATACTCCTAGCCTTCGAACTTACAGTGCCTTTCCTATTGGTAAATTCGACTATCTATGGTAAATCCTCTATACTTGTAAAGAATAATATATTACATCAATTTCATCAGGGAAATATCCCCATAAATCTAGTCTATTTGAGCATAAGTAAATAAATGGTAAGTAGAGAGCAAACTGGTGTATTGATCCATTTGTAACTTTGGTCCTCCCACTCTTCCATTGGTTATTTGAGGATAGTATGGGATCAAGGCACTCATAGTTCAGGATAGGCATGCCTCTAAATGCATTTACTATCTTTACTTTATAAAATTATAACTAGATAATTTAATCAAGTCTTTAACCATATAATATCATACTTGATATCATAAAAGTATCATTATTTTTATTATCTCCTCTCAAATACCTCTAGAGAGAGAGTTATTCAACATGCTCTATTTAGATCACGGTTATTACTTAAATAATCATAGTCTTGTCTTTAAAGCATTAAAGTCCCATATCTTTAACCTCTAAAACAATCCTTCCATTTATTCACCAAATTAAAGCTTTTATCCTTAATTTTTAAAAATAAATATTTTCCTATTCATTCCATAAACTAAAGTCCCATACCTTTGGTTTACAAAAAAACTATACCATTCAGTTAATGAATCAAAAACACCTGCTCTAATCCATCAATAAACCCTTTCTTCACTATCAACTAAAGCTCATGAATCTAATTAATAATAATAATGAAATCATTTATTTTCACTAATCTACTAATTCTATATCTAATTAATCATAAATTCATATGTTCTTATATTTACATTAATCAAATAATTCCATATCTAATTAATCATAAAGTCATATGTTCTTCTCTTTACATTAATAAAATAATTCCATATCTAATTAATCGTAAAGTCATGTTCTTCTCTTTACATTAATCAAATAATTCCATGTGTTTCTAAATAATTAAAACACCACTCTTTTAATTAATACACCCGAAAACTTAAGTGACATCCATCCCTACAAGCAAGAGGGTGATCTCTCCAACAACTAGATCGTGACTTCACAAGAAAACCCAGAAGGCCACATAATATGTGGGTGTAAGAGAAGGGTACATGATGGACAACAATCACCCTCAATATTGGTTGGAGATAGAGAAACTAGATCACTACTACCCACAAGGCGCACAATGCAATCTATCAATCATGGTCAAACTCAACATCAACTAGCTACAAAGGGAAGGAGTGTTTTTTTCAAAATGAAGAGGGAGTTTTACCATGGCATAACTCATCGACCAATGTACCTCATAAAGATAATGGCCATGATTTATCATAGGTAAATGGCTAACCCAATTTATAGATAATACACTATCAATCACTGTTGGCCTAACACTAGCAGAGATGACCTTCACCGACATAGTTGGATTCACTCTACGAAAGGTAAACATAGTCGAACACTACACCCTAACATATAATTGGGAAAGGCAACAAGCCTTTTCTAATAAGGAGGATATTAGTCATATCAAATCATGCACAACTAGAATTTCTCCTTCCAAGGAAATAGACCAACATAAGATGCACAGGGACAACAAGTTATTTTGACTTGGTGTGGACAAACGTCCAACCAACATAATTCAAAAGGTAAGAAGTTACTACTAGCCAAACAACTAGTGACTTACATATTTAAAAACCTATTAATGAGGCTAAGTTAACCAACCAACCTGAAGTCCTTCAAAATTGTTGAATCTCTTCCTTTCTTAGTTAGCCTTTGTCTAACGCTGACTATTAATTCTATTTCTTTCTTCCAAATTCATTTGAATATTTTCTTCTTCTCTCCTCCATGAGCTCAATACAAAAAACCCAGTGGTATCCTTTTTTTATTTATTTGTTCTCCTTAAGGCACCGTGTTCTCCCTTCAACGCTTCCACTGCCCTCATCAATGCGTTTATTTTCCAATATTAAGTTCTGTATAATCCCCACTGATCACAAGGAGATATTTTCTTTTTCTTTAAACCATTCAATCCTTGTTTTGGAAGGCATACAACTTCCTTTCTAACATCGATGCAAAGTTTCCATTTCCTTTTCTCAACTCTATCGACTAAAGAACTCTTCCTTAAGAATATTAAAATTAAGCTCTTTTGGATAGTCTCCCATGCAATGATATTAGCATTAAGGAACCATATTCCTCTTTATAAAAATAAATTCCTTATATTTTCTTTGAAGTGCAATTGATTTATTAGGAAGTACCATTGTTATTTAAAATAAACAATTATTTTATTTTTAAATGAAATAAAAAACTAATAATAAAATTTACTTTATCATCTAAAATTAATAGACAATTTCTATTTATAATGAAATTCAGATATCATTTAAATAGCTCACTATTGTTCATAAATGAAGTTATGTTATCATTTAAATTATAGCATCTACTAATTTCAAATAAAATCTATTATTATTTAAAGTATTCATAAATTTTAAATGAAACCTACTATCATTTAAAATAAAGCATTCATTAACTTTAAATGAAATCTACTATCCTTTAAAATAAAGCATTCATTAATTTTAAATGAAACCTACTACCATTTAAAATAAAGTATTTACTAATCATTCTATTTTTCTAAGCAACACAAGGAGTTATGAAAATAACCAACCCATGCATTCTTTCCAAACCATTGAGGCAAATAGTGATGAAGTAAAAGATAATCAAACATGTGCAACAAACAAAGAGGGAAATATTTCCATAAACCTAGTCACCTATCTCAACTAGAGAATTTATGATGGTTACTAGACTACAAATATTGAGGCTCAAGGTGGCTAGCTATTGACGATTATTCCTAATCAATTATGCATACCTATATGAAGGTATCCATCCATATTACCCCCGAGTTGCCTTATCTTCACTTCCCCAACCTCAAGTACCCTCACCTTTGGTGAATCACTGAACTTATTCCACCTATGATCCAACCTGATCCTACACATTAGTAATGTGTTAGTAGTATCATGTTCTTCCATACCAACTAACATCACAAATCTACTTAATTGCATATAATCAAGTATTAAAGCATCATCAAATTAATACATTATTTTCCATACCAAAAATTCCATCAAGGAGGGTCATGATAGTATAATTATATATTGAAAAAAATATCCATGTTATGTAATCAATCTAATATTGTTAAAATATAATGAAATTGATATTGTATTGTGAGTAATATTTGTGTTATTTGTAGAGGTGATTTTATATGTGATTACTTTTAACTTGGATAAATTTACCTATGATATTTTAATTATTAATTATCAACAATGGTATCAAAGCATAATTAGATAAAGCTTTGAAGTTGATGAAGAGAGTGGAGGATATTATGAGAAAGAAGAAAGAGAAGTTTCTGAAGAAGGGTATTGAAGAGACTGTCTTGAGAAGAGTTGGATTATGAAGGATTGTGTAATTGGAACATGAAGGAAAGAGTGAAAGAAAAGAATACATTGAAGAAGAATAGTGGATGATTTGATGGAAGAGAGGGGAACATGAAGGAGTTATTTTTGTATGTCTATAGAGAAAAGACATCTAAACATTAGAAAAGAATGTGACCTATGTGGGAACATTGAGTCTATGAAGAGTGAATAATGTAACCTATGAGGGGACATTAAGACCATGAAGAATGAAGAAAGTAACCTTTGAAGGGGCATTGAGCTCATGAGGACAAAGAACATAGACTGATGATTTGATGAAATGAAGCCATTAAAATAGAGCCACTATGAGAAGCTATGGCCTACTAAAGAATAATATCCCATAAAAAGAGTTTTGGAAGAGCCTATGAGAAAGTGATAGAAGCATTGTGAGAAGTTGTAACTAGAGGGTAGAGTAAATTTGAGGAAGGTGATACCTCATTAAAAAGATTTGATAATAGTGTTCATAAGTTGGGTAACACCTATTAACAAGTAGAAAGAGTGCATAACATCATTTATTCAAATAACATGGCAAAAATTAAGGTAAATATTTAATATTTGGTTATACTTTATTTTTGGGCTCGTCATTTATTAATTTGATTAAGTTTGGAGTTATAAGATTTGGAGAATAAATTTGATTATTATAAGGTTAAACTTTGGAGATAAAAGGAATTATTAAAGAATGAATTAATGAGTGGAAGATTTAAAAAAACAAAATATTTGAATTTTGATTTGAAGATTGAATTAATTGAAATTTGGACAAAGTTGAAATTTAATTGTGAAATTGTAAAAGAGAATTGAATTTGGGAAAATGAAGAATTGAATGAAATGAATATGGAACGGAATGAAGTGAAATTAAGTGATTTGAAATTTGATTTAAGGATTGTTTGATATTGAAATAATGAATCTATTAAATCAAGTTTGAGTTTAGGAGATAATGGAAAAAAATAAATTTGAAATTTTATGAATGATTTGAACATTGATTGATTAATTTTAAAATTTGAGTAATTAAAGAAGAAGAAAGAATTTGAAATTAAATTTTGAGAGTTATAAGAAGAAAAACAATGAATTGAAAGTAATTATTTAATTAAATATTTAAAATTGAATATTGGAGATACATTGAATTAAAATTATTGAAAGAATAATTGACTTATTGAAAATCATTATGGAAGAAAGTAATTACAATGCATTGGTAGAAGAAAGTAAGGAAAGTTTGAAAGTTCTAAAACTTCGTACATAACATTTTATGGAAAATATTTATAAACAAAGGGACACATAAATGAAATTAAAAAGCATTTATACTCAATCTATAGAGAAGCCAAAGATAAAAAATTTGGAACATTTGGCAATTATCTAAGTTTAGAACTTATTGAAGCACATGAATTTTTTGTAGATGCTATTATATTACCTATAGATATAGGTATGATAATGTATATGGTAATACTAATTCTTGAAATTCATAAACAAAAGAACTAAAGGAAAGAAGATATGATTAAAATTCTAAGGGATAAACCAATGATAAAAGATATCAATTATCATACAAATGACTAATTTCATATGATAGCAAATGATATTCTTTAATAAATACATTTAATTGCAAACAAAGAATGTAAAAATAATGATGAACGTAATGAGATGTTGATACCCTGAACATATGACAACAATAATGATAATAAAAAATCATCAAATTTAGGTATTTATGAAATCTATTATTGTGTTGACTTACTGATTCAATGTCCAAAGTCTGCATAAAAAAAAAACAAAGAATAAAGATAAATACAAGAAGATAGAGGTTTGAGGACTAAAAGTATTCACACCAAATAATGTAATATAGGGGGGTGTTGGAGATATTACATTATTTGGTATGTTAAATTACATTTGAGTACTATTATAAATACTAGATTAGGAAGTGTGTGTATATAATGTGTGTATTAAAGTGTGGAGAGTATTATGTGTTATCTAATAAATTTTGGAAGTGTGCACATGTGAGTGTGCAAGGTTTCAAGTATGCAAGTGAACAGTCATAAATGATAGGTGTCAAGAGTGCAAGTGAAGAGTCATAGATGATATATGTTAAGTATGAAAGTGAAGAGTCATATGCTATGTGTCAATATGTAAAATGAGAGGTTATGTAATCATGAGAGTCTTGTCATAATATGAGGTAAGTGAAAAGTTGTATCTCCCATGAGTTAGAGAAGAGAAAAAGTCACATAAAGTTATATATTGGTGACAAAGGTCCTTGTTATGTAATCAATCAAATATTTTTAGAATGTAATGAAATTAGTATTGTATTACAAGTAATATTTGTGTTAATTGTGAAAGGTGATTTTATATGTGATTGTTTTGATCCTCGAGAAATTTACCTATGATATTTAAGAATTAATTGTCAACAATCTATACTACTTGATGAATATTAAGACAATTTACGTGGAATAAAATTTACATCTTTTATCATATTTAATTAAAAATTTTACTCTATATATTCCTTTGAACCTTTAAATCCTTCTAAAGTTGAACTTGCATATTGTATTTTCTTACATCTTTATATATTTTTTTGTTTCTTATTTCTTTGCCTATTTATTTGGAGTGGAATATCCTTGAGTTCCTTTAGGTATAAGTTTTTTGTTTTATCTTAAAATTTGTCTCATGAATAGAATGTGTTGTCTCTCTTTATTATTTTCACTTTTCAATATCTTATCTTGTGTTCAATATCATAGGAATTCAACATCAAAATGTAATATTTTTGTAGATGCAAAGACACAACACTAAAAATGAAATTACAAGTAAATACACCAAGAGACAAATATTGCACAAAATGTTCCAATTTTAATATTGACAATGGGGGGATCCAAGTGAACTCTTTGATAAAATGCTACTCTCCAAGAGTATTTTGATACAATATTACAATGGGCTAGGGTTCTCCAAAACCCTATCAATAAAATAAAATAGTGTCTTCCGAAGATTGCGCCTTTGATACCAACAGGGTGAGTGGGCTTCTGAGATATCTGATGTTGGGCCACTTTGACTGTAGTAGTCTTCCAATGCTTCTTGAGATCAATGTTACCCAATCCTACACACACAAAAAATAGTAAAATTGTTAGTAAATAAAAGGAGGGTTCCACCATGTGAAACCTCTAAAATGAATACTAAAACCCTAGATCTGATGTAAGCTATAAATATAAAATGCAATAACAATGAATGATAACCAAATATAGATTTACCTTGCTTGTGAAGATTTTTTGCTCCGTTGTTGTAGATCTGATGTCAAATAGTGTGGTGTAGTAGACTCTTATTCGTGTTTATATGGTTGCAGCAGGTTCGGACGTGCACTTGGTAGGCTCTGATGCAAGCTTTGCAGGCTCTGGAGTGCATCTGTTGTATACAACAGGCTCTGGTGGGTGCCTGGAAAACTTCTACGACAATATTTGCAAGCTTTGGTGTGCACATGTAGATCTTTAGGCTCTGGAGAGCGCTTCATAATCTTCTACGGTGAGCTTACGAAGCTCAGGATGGCGCCTGCGGGTGAGGGTAAATTTGTAGAAGCAGATCACGGGGATGCAAGAGATGCGGTGGATGGATGGGTGTTGTGACGGTAATGGAGGATGAAATGGAGATCTATCCTAGGGTATGCTAAAGGTGCTCAGGGTATTCTTTAGTAGAGAGGTCTCAAGATTCTTCAACATTCCATTATTTTAGTATTTTAGCCTCTTTTGGGCAATATGAGGGGCTTGTATTTATAACTTAGCTTTAGGGTTTAACTTAGGGTTCTTAACTTTACACTTTTGATCGTGTGGCTGAGATTAAGTCATATCCTAGGGCTAATATTAAATGATGGAAGTGGCATGGATTGAGTGGGATGGATGGTGGGGATTTAATCTGATCGGACGGTGGAGGTTAAATGAACTTATAATTATATAATATAATATTAAATAATTTAAATATAATATAAAATATTAAAGTAATATAATATATATTAAAATAAGTCTATTTTGGTGGGAAGGGGGAAAATGGGCCTTTTTGAAGGTGGGAAAGGGAAAATGGGCCTTTTGAATGCGGGAAAGGGGGAAATGGGCCTTTTTGAAGGCGAGAAAGAGAAAATGGGCCTTTTGAAGGTGGGGAAGAGGGATGGAGGATAAGTGGAAGGTGGGATGACTAGGAAGGTGGATGAATGGATGTAATTTGGTGTCTACAGATGCCCCTTTTTGTACCATGTTGTGTGAAACATAATATGGTGCAAAAATATCAGACACCTGCATGGGCTATGGGCAACATAAACCACTTATCTTGTTGGAATTGCACATTGGCATTGAAGACAAAAAGAATGAAGAATTTTTAGAGTTCATTGCGTAGCTTACCCCCTCAATTGACGAATGAGAAAATTCTCATGAGCTAATTGAAAAGGTATGGATTTTATCCAAAAAATGGATGATGGATGAATGATGATGCAATGTGATACCTTTTTTGCCCCAACAATTGTAGAAAGGGGGTTGGTGTATAATACCATGATGCTTGAAGAATTATTATTGATGACTTGATATTTTTTTTGCCCCAACGATTGAAGCAAAGAGGGTTGGTGTATAAACCATGATGCTTGAAGAATGATGACTGATGATTTGATACCGTTTTGCCCCAATGATTGAAGAAAATGGGGTTGGTGTATGAACAATGATGCTTGAAGAATGATGACTAATGATTTGATACTATTTTTGCCCCAACAATTGAAGAAAAGGGGTTGGTGTATGAACCATGATCATGTAAGATGTATCCCATCGTGGGAAATTAAAATCAACATGGTTGTCCCAAATTTAGGGGTGATTTGATGTTATTGAAAAAGATGCCTCACAGGCATCATTGAGTATGCAAGATATGAAAATACATAATGACTGAGTCACCACAGGGCTGACCATTGATTGTAGAATATTCTTCATCAATTCCATAATGAAACCAATCAAATCTAGTGAGCTTGTCTGATTTGTGACTATAGTCAGATGAATGAGTGATTGATATTAGTTATCCATGATTTTGTGCCCTATGGAAAAGGACGTTAATGATTCATGTTTGGTGAATTCTTGGCAGTGTTTCATTTAGAATTTGAGGTTACTGATATGATTATGATTCTTGGCAGTGATATAATTGGTGATGATCATGATTAAGTGTCCTTATTATAAACTATTCATGTTACTGAATTGCATGGATTACTATCACTACAACCACCAAGTTTATAGAATAATTTATTGGATACGAGGTTCACTTAGATCCAACTGATGAGATACCATTTTTGCCCCAAAGGTTGAAGAAATGGGGTTGGTGTATAATACCATGATTTTTGAATAATGATGATTGATGAGATACCATTTTTGCCCCAACAGTTGAAGAAAGGGGATTTTGATGATGTGAAAATGTGTTGAAATAAAATGATTTGTATCTGTTCTTTGCCTTTAATAGATAAAGGGGGTTTTGATGATGTGAAAATGAAGCGATTATGTCTGTTCTTTGACCTTAATAGATAAAGGGGTTTTCAATGATGAAAGTGTTCTTATGGTAGTCTATCCATCCTATCGGATTGCATGGATAACCAATCTCTGCAACCGTCAGGTTTATAGGATAAACCACTAAATACAAGGTTCACTTGATAGAAATGCAAATGTGATCTATTTTTGACCCAATAGATGAAGGGATTTTTTAGAAATGAATGAAAATAACATGATTTGTATTTGTTCTTTTCCCTTAATAGATAAAGGGGTTTTTGATGATGTAAGATAAAAAAGTGTCTACTCATTGCCCTTAATAGATAAAGGGGTTTTTGATGATGTAATATGAAAAAAGTGTATGTTCATTGCCCTTAACAGATAAAGGGGTTTTTTATGATGAAATATGAAAAAGTGTCTTTTCATTTCCCTTAACAGATAAAGGGGTTTTTTTGATGATGAAAGTGTCCATATGGTAGTCTATCCATCCTATTGGATTGCATGGATAACCAGTCACTGCAACCGCTAGGTTTATAGGATAAACCACTAAATACAAGGTTCACTTGATAGATTTGCCCCAATAGATGAAGGGATTTTTGAGAAATTAATGAAAATAACATGATTTTTATCTAATCTTTGCCCTTAATAGATAAAAGGGTTTTTGATTATGTAAGACGAAAAAGTGTCCGTTCATTGCCCTTAACAGATAAAGGGGTTTTTGATGTTGTAATATGAATAAGTGTCTATTCATTACCCTTAACAGATAAAGGGGTTTTTGATTATGTACGATAAAAAAGTGTTTGTTCATTGCCCTTAATAGATAAAGGGGTTTATGATGATGAAATATGAAAAAGTGTCTATTCATTGCCCTTAACAGATAAAGGGGTTTTTTTGATGATGAAAGTTTCCTTATGGGAGTCTATCCATCTTACCGGATTTCATGGATAACCAGTTGCTGCAACCGCCAGGTTTATAGGATAAACCACTAAATACAAGGTTCACTTATGAATGGATGATGATAAAATAATGTAAATGTGATCTATTTTTACCCCAATAGATGAAGGGATTTTTTCAATTTGGATGATGTGAATGCAAGGCAAAGGGTGCAACCTTTGACAAAAGAACATAGTCTTTTGAACCTAGAAATTGACTTGTTGATGATGTGATGTGATTGAATGATTGAATTGTTTATTGCAAGTGTAGGGAAGGTGTGAAACCTTGAAAACCCCCAAGTTCTAGATGTGATGTTGATTGATTAGGGAAAAGGCGTGAAACCTTGAGCACCCCCTAATTGTGATGCTACTTGCTTGATTGGGGGAAAGGTGTGAAACCTTGAACTCCCCCAAGTTGTGATGATTTTTGAAATTTCTAGCGATCTTTGCATATATGAGTTTGATATATATACATACATGGATTTTATGTTTGTGTTATGCTTTTGTGTTAATGTGTTAATGTGAATGCAATGCATGTTTAGTGAAAATGTTTTTTATGGAATACCTTATGGATGATTAATGCAAACTAAATGATGTATGTGTCTAATGCTTATATGGATGATTCATGCAAGTTAAATGATGTATTATTGATGCAAGTAAATGTGTAATGAACCTAAGCTATATGAGAGGGATGCATGGTGTTCGAATGATCTTTCTATAGTTCAAAAAATTTATTGGCCACGTTTGATGTCCACTGTTTTGTAATTAGGGGTACCCAATTTTAACGACTTTATGCAACTTGACGTATGACATAGGCATGCATGTTGACATGGAAGATGATATGGATGTTAATATAGAAGAAGATATGGATGTTGATATGGAAGAAGATATGGATTTTGATATGGAATGAGTACTGTAGCATTTTCAAAAACTCAAACATACTAATATTATCAATCAAACTCACTTGGGTTGTCTAACTTTCTTTAGGACCAATGTGTGTACAAATGAGGTTCAACTACCAAATATTGAGTGTGATAATGACCCTATATAATCAAGAACCAATGTGTGTGCATGTGAAGTTCATTGACCCACTATGAGTAAATTGGGCATGACCTGTTATGGAGATGACCTGAAGCTAGCCTGTCCTTATGTGCGATCAAAGGTCTTCCTATTTGCCAAGGAGACGTGTTGCCCCATATGAGCTTACTCCACTACCAGCCAGGCATCTATAGCCTCAGTGAAGATTCACTCCATAGTCCAATGGGATTTAATATTTTAGGTCTTGGGGATGACTACCCATCTGTGATAGGGACGTGAAGTATGAATCCTTACGACATGAGGGATCAAGGGTGTTTAGGATTTTGTTTGTTAATTTTGTATAAATCTTTGGGGAATCATATTTTCAACAAAGTGTGATGAGAATTTTGATTCTATCCTTACTACTCTATGTTTTTATGCTTATGTTTGAAGAGTAATTGAGGTAGTGGTGAAAACCACTATTTTTGCTTTGGACTATGTTGCATGATGGGACAAGCGAGGATTATCCCTTTTCGCTTCAAGGTACTATCGAAGTATGGAACTAACCCCCCTTGACTCATAATGTTTTTAAGATGTGATGGAATGTGATTGGTTCAAGATTGTATTTGGAATCAGTTGGCAATACTCAAGAGCTTCTTAATGTGTAAAGTGTATTTTTTGTCCCAAACAAAATTAGAAATTCATTTGGATGTTGCTTGCTATACTAGTAATGGCTGAGTGATTGAAATTATAGGCTTTATGATTTTTGACACGGGATGTAGTTTGACAAATGGATTTTGCGAGGGTTGCATGATTTATTTAAACTAGGTACCCCAAAT